>JALJCO010002849.1:0-29113 GCA_023101725.1 Atherinomorus stipes | reverse complement strand
ATTTTTTATTTATTTATTTTTTTTTTACTTGTCCTGTCCAGCATCGAAGCAAGCAGAATGGAAATCTGATTGCTTTATTCTGTTGAACAGTTTTGCTTTATCAGCGGAGCTTTATGAATATAAGGCTCCACTTGATATCATGTTTATTCATTTTATTTCTTTATTTAAACATTTGTCTATTACACCATTCCATTTCATACTGCTGGGCCTGACAAGGAAGAAATGAAAGTTAACAGAGGTAATGATAGAAAGTGAAACAGAGAGAGAGGAGTAAGGAAGAGGAAGAGAGAGAGGAGAGAAAACATGAATCCACTTACACAGTTCACTGGTACATCTGTACAGCGATCCCTAAACAACCAAGGTCTCTGTTGGAAAACAAAACAAGCAAACCCCTACAGGAGGACCTGCAGGTGGCTTAAATATCCTCAGATCATACAAACACACACAAACACACACGCAGAACTACGCAGAGAAGAGGTACAACCTAGTCAGCGCAATGGGAAGCAGAGAAGAGGTACAACCTAGTCAGCGCAATGGGAAGTAGAGAAGAGGTACAACCTAGTCATCGCAATGGGAAGTAGAGGAAGAGGTACAACCTAGTCATCGCAATGGGAAGCAGTGTCACAGTGTCAACATGCATAACTACGGTAATTTTTTAAAAATGAATAAACAGATAAACTGCATTTGCCAAAAAGTAAAACGGCTACATCCTGATCTCAGCAATGACCTGAAAGAGAGGTTTCGCACCTATGACCAGCATCACACTGTACACAATCTCAAATTACTATACTCTTTAAAGTTTGGGATAAATAAAAGAAGATCATACTTTTAACAATATACACAATTAAATCAAATGTTTCTACCCATAAGGCCACCACAATCACCAGTCACTTTGTAAATGAGGTCACACCGGCCTCATAGTTGGCCTCCACTCATTGGTGCATGTGATTATTAACTGCCTCGAGTCCATGGCGCTCCTCTGGCTCTATGGGTGTGGGCTTTACAGATTCATAAGAGTATCAGTGTATTATAGCCTGTAGCATAGCTAGCTAACATCTGTGAAAGTGTTTATAACCCGCGTACACACGGGTAATCCGAGCTGGCACTGCAATGTCAGCGTATGTCAGGATGCAGGGGGACCGTGTCAACCGATGTGTCAGAGCTTGACCGCTTTGAGGTCACACAGCCAGCCATACGAAAAACTGATGGAAATATTCATGCAGTTGAATCAGCACTGCTGGGCAGCGAAGAAGCAACGGCAGAGTCATAGATGGTGGTTGTCACGGGGGACAGCCCTAAAATAGCTGAGTGAGACGAAGAGGCCGAGGAGGAGGAGGAGGAGGGACTGAGCGGGACATTTGTAGAGGGCCCAGAGAGACTGAGTCAGGCAAAACAAACAGGGGAAGGTAGCTGTCGGAGGGTCAGTCTCACAGCCCCCGGAGAATTTCCGAAGACAATACAGCAGCGGGAAAGCCGAGAGGAAATGATGAGGAGAGTCACAGAAGTCTGAAGCTGGGTTTTCAAAAAGAAGTCCAAAGAAATGCACATTCATTAACAGCTAATCTTCAACACGAACTTACGAGATATGGACAATTAGCCAATAATCATTTACTAAATTAAATTCAAAGGAGGAAAACAGATAAATCAGTCAAATGTACATCTGAAGGAAAAGAAGTGGTCTGAGTTCTGATGAGATGAGACGCTTTTATCTCTGCTCAGCTGCAGAGTGATGTTTGTAACAGAGGGAGTAATGGCTCAAGGGTACCAAAAGCTTACAATATTTTGTTGCTATGCAACCCTTTTATTATAAACAACCTCATGGAAAGTCAGAATGTTTTACAAAACTAAAAATAGCAGAAAGAAGAGTAGCTGAATAAAAAGAGAAGTAGTTCCAGGGATTCAAGCAAATAAAGCACAAACACACTAAACTGGGTTTAACGGATGGCACCATATTTTTGTTAAAGAGCATTTAACATGTTTTGGGGGATTTTGAAGGAGGCAAAAATGTACTGGGTCCTTCGCTGTGGAAAGATGTTAAATGTTTTCCTGGAAGGAAGATTATGCACAAACTGGATGAGAAGACTTGACATGGCCAAGAGGAAGATCGCTTTAAATCAAGGTTGTGATCTTTATCACTGTTAGACAAGCTACTGATGCTTGCTACATGCCCTCCTAGCTTTGCTTTTACCCTCACTGAAGATGCCTGGCCAAAGTCATTTCATTGGAAGTGATGGGGGGATCCATAGTCCCTCTTTACATGAAGAAGAAACGCCTCAAGCAATCTGAGCTCGTCAAGTCGAATGGGTATCATGTTAAGATCCAGTCTATTTATTCCCTCTCTCTGGTACCATCCTTCCATTGAAACGTAAGAGGAAATTGTGCTTAAAAGAGGCCATTACACTGACTTTTCAACTCCCACTGCTAAATCCTCACATTGACTTCAGCTCAAATCTAAAATGGTGCTTTCTTGCAGAGAATGAGGCTTCCACTTGAAGTGAAATTACTTTTGTGTTCAAGGAAAAGCCTCTTTTAAAACAAAAATGATATATATCAAACAGCTGTTGAACTTTTAGATCTTTGGATTTGTATCGGAATATTTCAAAAAGTGCCTGAAAAGGCGGCAGCTTACCCATCTCGGGATGGTGCCGTCCCTCAACAGGAACGCTGACTGTCCGTCGCAGCAGCTTGTTCCTGTGAGTCTCTGAGCGCCGCTCGCGCATCAGCAAAGGGTGTACCTGCAAATGAAAAGCAGAGTCAATCCCTGAAACGATGCATCCGCAAGGTAGGGTCTGGATTAGGGCTGAAAGATATACCGTTATCGTATCTATATCGAGATATGAACATTCAAGATATTAATATAAAAAAAAGCAACTATATAAAAGATATAGGTTCCCCTGTGCTTGTCCTGCATGTAAAGTCATATTGTATCGTACCGATACTGAGATGTCTGGCATGAATATCGAGATATGAAATTTTGTCCATCATTCAGCCCTAGTAGGGATGGGCGAAACCGTGATTTTTCCTGTTGATAGGATACCAGTATTTATGGTACTTTTTCATCGATACCAATATACAGTAGATACCAATACTTTTTGTCCTTTAAATAAATGTCCCTTAAATCACATGGTTATACAGTTTGCGATAATATCTTGAATGCAAGGGCAATATTAGAAATTATTAAAACTTGAGAACATAAGTACAGGAAAGAAATGCTTTTTAAACAATAACAAATTATATTGATGAGTAAATTAAACTAAAATAAGAGAAAAAAAAACTTCTTTCAATTATCAAATAACTTAAAGGTGGAGTCCGAAGTTTCCCTCCATGAAGATAATATGTTCTGGTCGGGACGTTTATATCGTCTGTTTATATCGCCAGCCAATGACAGAGCTAAGGGCATGACGCTGTGTGGAAATAAGCTCATGATTGGAGCAGACGCCAGTCACTCAAACTCTTGAAGGAAAAAACAAACAGGAAAAACAGCAGATGGACCAAAGAGAAGGTAAGAGCTTTAGAAAGTGCACGCTGGAAAACCAGGGTTCATACTGGTTTGGCTTTTACCTCCTTCTGAGCTCTGAAGGAGTCGTTGAAGCTGAATAGGCTGAAGAACAAGGCGGCCATTAGCCTGAGAGGGAGGGGTGCTCAGTTTGAATACTGTTGTTTGCAAACAGAAACGGGGAGGGGGGACTTCAGACTCTATCTTTAAAGGTACAGTATGTAAAAAAACAAAGATCAATGGCAGAGGACAATAATATATAATTCAAAACTGTTATTCTATTGATGTGTAATTGCTTCACTGGAATAGCTGGTGCACGTACATGGAGGCTGCCATGTTTGTGTTGCCATTTTTACTATGGTGTCCCTAAATGGACAAAACAATGCATTTGAAGTGAGAGCTTTTAAACTCTATGATAAATTAATATTATAAATTTACCAAAACATAATGCGCAATAACCTGCATTAAAGTACTGAAAAATACTAAAGCATCATCATCATCACTAACAGTAGCAGCATCATCATGACATCTGATAGGCTACCACCATCATGTGACACAGAAGCTAGAATCTGGCTGCTTTCACACATTTCATTACATAAAACTCAAACGTTTTGTATCTGCACAGTGATATTGCGACACTCAAAGGTATCAAAAGGTATCAATTCTGATATTTTGTCTGGCTAGTATCAAAGTATTGACTCCAGGGTATCGATATGTCCTTCCTTACCTCAAGATATGCACTAACTGTAAACTCGCAAATACAGCTGTAACTAACAGATTCATACTGAGCACTGTTGAGTTTAATAACAGTAATAACTGCAGATGTTTGAGGCCAGAGCCACCGTATAGAGAAATGCATAACAGATATAAAACTGACACGCATGTTTGCCCCAAAACATTAAAGAATTAACCAAAAAGCTTCACATTAGCACTTTGAAGTCTTAACACATCATTCAGAGAATGAAAAGCAAAACTGTAATCTAAAAGAACTCAAATAAAAGAAGAAATGAAATGAAAAAAGAGGAAAAGCAAAGGAAAACGAAAAAGAAAAAGAAAAAGGAAATATATAAGCCATATTTCACACCACAGCCATATTTAGCCCCAAAGTCCCTGAATTCATAAAAGTGAGGCTTGAGGGAAAACAAATAAAGGCCTTTTTGAAACATCGCTGTTACACTGAGAAAATACAGCGAGAACTGTAAAGCACAAACCTATAAATCTCAGCTGAACTCCAGCACTTGTACTTTCTTGGTACCAGAACAAAAAAATACTCAGTTGAATACAAAGTGAACGCAGACATTCCTGAAGAAACTGCATCAGCGTGCACTGATGCGCTGGCGGATGAAAGCTGGACTGCTGCTCTGAGCCGTGCCAGCTTTTCTAGGTTCATCTAAAACTGGATGGATGCTGCGTTTTAGCCTGATTTAGCCCGTTGCCAAGTTTCAGCTCAATTCTTTCAGCTACTGAACTGAAGCTGTCAAGAAAGTGAACGAGGAAGAGATGTTGGGTATTTCCCAAAAAGAAATTAATATCAAAGTTCATTTAAACTGAAAAAGAGATGCATCTAAATGTTGATTATGACCTGGTTAACTGATTGTTATGCTCCAATGTAACAGCTGTAGGGGAGGCTGCTGCAAAAATCATTAATATGCAGAGCTGACTTTCATTTTGCACATGCTAAATTAAATCCTCTTCCAAAGGCAGGGAACGCTTGTGAATTTAAAACTAGGTTTTCAGGTATGAAAGTCAGGACTACATGAAGACATTTTTTTTCAAAGGACAGAAAGTATGAATTTATTAAACTATGAACTGTTGTTCCATCAACTTCTACAACATATAGAGGAGAATATGACATGCAGATGTGTGCATGTACATGTGAAGGGCTAGAGGACATATTTAGAACCTACTGCAGTTAAAATGTGCTCTATAAATGTATGCAATTTATATTTGACATGATGCAACAGTTCTTGATCTGCCCTGCAACTCTCACCAGTGGTGGGGTCAGTTGCAACATTACTCACTCTAGAAAAGCTATACAGTCATCCTCTAAATGATTTATACCCTCCAATTAAAGAAGTGAATAAATTCACAATAGTAATTCCAATAACAAGAAACTAAATAAACTAATAATAAATAAAAATTTACAAAATTATAATTCAGTGAAATAAAATGTTGCTTTTGAATTGAGGTTGGAAATAATAATTAAAAAAACAAACAGTCCCAGACACATAAGAGCAATTTTCCCATAAACAATGGACCAAAACACCTGTCCACAGGTGTTGAAGCTTTTTTAAACGTTACAGAAAACACCTGATTGCAGTGATTGTCTCAAAGTGTTGCTCAACAAAATTTTTGCTTCCGCAACCCATCATGCTAGTTTAATTATTTTATTTTTTGAGAATTTGTTTTTGATATGTCTTTCAAGCCACAATTCAAAATCAATGTCATGATTTTCATAAAACTTTAATTTTGTTATTACATTTGTCAATAACATCTTATTTAACCTACAACTCTTTTTTTTTTATTTGAAGGCGTGAATAATTTTGAGGACGACTGTATGCTTGGGAACATCTTTAAACACTATAAATTAGGGGTGCACAATATTGGAATTTTGGCCGATATCAGATATGCCGATATTTTAAAACTCGTGGCAATAACAGATATCAACACTGATATTAAAGCTGAAAAAAATAAGCAGTCATTGCAAATGGCAGTTTTGTTATCCGTTTTTCCGAAACTTTAAAAAATAGGGGTGGGAAAAAAATATCAATACACTGAAATATCATGATATTTTCATATGCCGATATTAAATCTATCATCAGTCAGTCAGTCATTTTCTGTACCGCTTATCCAGTTCAGGGTCGCGGGGGTTGTTGGAGCCTATCCCAGCTATTATCAGGCGAGAGGCGGGGTACACCCTGGACAGGTCGCCAGTCTGTCGCAGGGCCAACACAGAGAGACAGACAACACTTCACACTAGGGACAATGTAGAGTGATCAATTAACATAACATGCATGTCTTTGGACGGTGGGAGGAAGCCAGAGTACCGGGAGAGAACCCACGCATACACGGGGAGAACATGCAAACTCCACACAGGAAGGCCACTGTTGGAATTGTTCGAAACCCCTCCCCAGCTGGGAATTGAACTAGCGACCTTCTTACTGTGAGGCTGCGGTGCTAACCACCACGCCACCGTGCAGCCCAGCTATTAAACCTATAATTATAACAATAATAGTACATTTTATATGAAAGCGCCTTCTCAAAACACCCAAGGACACACAGACAAAATGATACTTTGGATTAACCTAAAAAATTGCTGTAATCTATTGCAACTAAATTTATTAGTTTTTCTCAAACTAAATTTATTATTTGGTTGAAACTATAAATTTTGATTTAATGGAAATACATCTTTTACCTTAAAACAAAGAAATTGCTTTGATGCAAAGTTAAAATATAATTGCATCCCTACTATATATCATTAGCAGATTATTTTATTCCTTTTAATTTAGATTTAATCATATTTTCATTGTAATCCATTTCATTTTTCAATTTTAGTTCAAAATGAGAAAGTTTTACTGCAGGTTTATTTATCAGGTTTTCACGTCTTGCTCTCATGCTGATGAGGAAAAAGAGATATATGTTGACATTTTCATACAATTATGAAACTTTTTTTTACTGAAGTAATTTGTAACCGAATTTACCCCAAAAATGTTGCCATACACACTGCAGCACGCTGTGTAGGCCTAGAACATGCTCTGCTTGTTTGAGTCTTTATTTTGTACATAAATACAGTTTCTACTTAAGTTTCTACGGACAGCTCGGACGTGACGGACACGTGTGACGTCCACCTTTAATACTCTTTAAAAGTTGCTCTGGGCACGAATAAAGTGATTTGAAATTAATTTAATTTAATTGTAAAGGTCTGTCAGTAAGACTCAAATACAAAGCCATGCATTTAAAAGTTTTTATGAAATATTTATTTATCTGTAACACTGTTATTGAGGTTGGAGTTGTAATTAGGGATGTATATTGTTATGATTTCATCAGTACCGATACATTTTATCGATACCAATATTTATCGATCCTCTTAATGATACTATAACTTAATTTTGAGTAAAAATGAAGACATTTGTTAAAAGATCCAGTGGTCAATAACACTGCGTTTGGACGGTTTTGAAGAAGCCTGGACGCAATAGGTGAAGGATTACTGTGAAAATAAGGGAAGTGTCTTAATTCTCCACTGTGATTATGTAGCATTGGCCAGCGTCATGATTATGCAACAGTTCCTGACACTTTTTGAAAGTCTGCCTAACAGTATTTTTTGTCCAGAATCTTAAAGATACCCTGGTATTCATAAGATTAGAAACCAGTACCAAACAATACTGGTACTCTGTGTACATCCCTTGTGATCGACCAATTGTGTTAAAAATGTGTTTTATAACATCTAAAAATAGACTTCCTACTATAATGGGGCAATTTGTTATGGTGCATTATTAAAATTGAGCTTTTTTTAGGGATGTTTTAGGGATGCACAATAACCATTTTTTAAGACCGATACCGATAACCGATAAATTTCAGCTCCTAAAGGTTGATACCGATAATCGATACCGATAATGCACATACATACCTAATTATGCCAAATCAAAAATTCCAACTGTATGGGGTAGTTAGTGTCTAAAATGAGAAGGGAAACGGGTTTGGAAGCAGTTTGGGGTCTCCCCTGTGAAGCAGCAGCTTTCTTTCCCCAATCGCAATATCTCAGCGAGAAAAGCATAAAAGTGGGATTTTCAACTTCTGCACGTCCGATCTTAAAAATTCCAACTTTATGGGACACAAGTTATCGGGGTAAGTCGTTATGATATCGGACTTATTGGAATGACATCAAAATTTCCTGTTATCAGCCCGATCAGTATCGTGCATCCATCGTAGGTTTAGAATTGATTGTTGGACGAAACTAGCCTTGCAGGTGTAAATGAGTGCAGAAGTAAGCACCGTATACATAAATGCTGTGTTTTCCAGGTTGCATCTGTTCTCTAAAGTCATCGTTTTAAACACGAGTACCAGCATCGTCTTAAATCTGCAGCCGCTGTTCTGCTTGTGCACTCGCTGACGTAAAATCAAAGAGTCCGTGGAAATGACAGCAGCAGCCTGTTTGTGTCCTGATCCAGAGTGTGTCTGCAACTGCAATGTGAGGACATAAAAGAGCTGGTGTGAACACAGAGAGCCGGTGTCAGAAGGTGGTACAAACTGCAGAGAACAGTGCAGGATAGTGCTGCCTGGGGGGCTTTGGGGCGAATCCAGTAACAGTGAAGGACACTGGCAGGTCACAGTAAGCCATATGTCCCACAAGACAGCAGCAGAGTGCCACATATATTATACCAGCTCAGCTGAGATAAAAGAAAGCCAGAAACCGTACGAGGGGGTGTCGCTGTGTGTAGGACGAGTCTGCATTTGTGAATATGCACCAAAACTATTTAGCCCGCGCTCCTTTAAAGCAGTGGCACATAAAAATTTCATGCAGACACTGCTCCAAATTAAACTACTACTACTCTTTACTACTGATGTACAGTTGAATCACAATAGACAGATAAGTGTGCACACATGCACATTTCTGCTGCAGTAATGTGGTTAGAGCAACCCAGCAGAAGAAGCTTCACATCACAGCATCAGGATTCTGTTTATGATTCTCTTTATTCAACTTAATCAGGTACAAGCATCATAAATCAGCAGCCCGCGCAATTACTTTCCTCTGTGCTGTTTCTGCAACCACTGTGCACAAAAGAACATTGTTATGCAGCGCATTCTCCAAACGAACATGTCTGGTATGATTGAATTACAGTACAACCTCCTTGATGAAAAATATATTAAGCAACATGCATTCTTTATGAGTCCAGAGCAACAACTGCTCTGGCTTCCCTTTTTGTTTGAGCTTTTGTGCAGTGAAAGTTTTGGTGTGTTTTTTTTTAAATTCTTATTTAACCATTATTTTACCAGTAACATTAGTAACATTTATATTACAACATCTGTTTTAAAAGGGACAGCAGCAGCTGAAAAACACTGGAAATCCATGATAAACGTAACTCCAGCTACTGTAGCAATCGTGCCATCCTTGTAGCTACATGGAGGCTAAAACAAATGTAGCACATGACACGCATTTTGACATAATGAAGCATAAAGAGTCCATTATGATGGTTGTAGCATATTCTAACTGAATTACTGGTATTTTTGAAGAGTGGTTTCCCTGCCAGCAGTCATTGTGACAACACACACAAAATTACCGTTCAAATGTCAGGTTGACTGTATTTACTACAGAAACACTGCTGGAGGTAGAAGTTGCTGAAACAAAGTAAAACATGCTTGAAAAGAGGTTTTAAAGATGCACTATAGATGTTTTGCAGTTTCTTTTTAGTGACATTCCCCCTATCAACGGCTTATTTACCATCTGTCTTGCATCCTGCCTGAACTCGGAGCTCTCTCTAACCAGTAAAAGTCAGTCTGAGCTTACATCTTATGTGTTGCTCTGTGCATGCTGCATTATCCTGCTGGAAGCAGCATCAGATCCTCCCACTGTGGTCATAAAGGGATGGACATGGTCAGCAACAATACTCAGGTAGGCTGTGGTGGTTAAACTGCCATGTTGGTACTAAGGACCCCAAAGTGGGCCAAGAAAACCTCCCCCGCACCATTACGCCAACAGCAGCCTGAAGCCTTGGTCCAAGGCAGGATGGATCCATGCTTTCATGATGTTTCCAGCAGATTCTGAGCCTAGCATCTGAATGTGGGGCTGAAATGGAGACTCAGACCAGCAGCGTTTCTCCATCTTTATTGTCCAGTTCTGGTGAGTCTGTGTGAATTGTAGCCTCAGTTTCCTGCTCTTAGCTGACAGAAGCAGAACCCGGTGTGGTCTTCAGCTGCTGGAGCCCATCTGGTTCAAGGTTGGACGCGTTGTGTGTTCAGAGATGCTATTCTGCATGTCTTAGTTGGAACCATAGACTGTGAATAGAGACGTCGCTCTGAAATAAACTTTCGCTACGTCACCCGCTGGTTTCTGAAGAGCGAAAAATGAAGCCAGTTGGGTGTGTCCCACCGTCGCTATCTTGCCGTGTCACGTGTGTCGTCACACCAGGAAAATTAAAATGAACAAAGGCAAGGCCGTTCCGAGCCACGGGTAAAACGACTGACAGCTGACATACTCCAGGCTAAACGCTAACTGAGCTAACTCTAAACTAACAGGAGCTATTGGAGATTAGCCTCCTAAGCGGCGGTGTAAAGGTAAGATGCTTACCGTAGACTTGCTATTATCTGACTAAAAACCGGCGTTGTGCTGCTCTGCTACAAACTGAGACCTTACTGAGAGCAACCGAGGAGCTAACGAGCAGCCACTGGTCATAAACATGGGAGTTTATGGGGATTTGCTCTGTTTTGGAGCCCCTAGTGGATCAAGGGAGAACTAAAAATAATTACTTCTTCCGGGTAGAGCTCATTTGTCCACCGGAGGTTGCCACTTGGTTGGAACCAGTGCTGATCTGACTTCCTGTTGCTTTTCCATCATCTTCAACCAGTCTGCCCATTCTCCTCTGACATAAACTAGACATTCGGACCAGACAACTGCTGATCACTGGATATTTTCTCTTCTTCAGATCATTCTAGGGAAACGGAGCGGAAAACGTTTAGGGCCAAGAAAGAAAAAAATTCTGAGAAAAAAGTCAGAATTCTGACTTTTATCCAGAACATTTTAAAAAAGAGAGAAAAAAATGGTAGATTTTTTTTTTCAATTTATCAAAAGAAGTCAAGATTCTCACATTAATCTCTGAATTGTAATTTAAATCTCAGAATTCAGATTTTTATTTTTCGGAAATTGAAAAGAAAAAAATAATCTCCTGAAAATATTTTTGCAAATGTTCTGAGATAAAGTCAGAATTCTGAGATTAAAATTAATATTCACTTTTTTCTTAAAATATTTTTTTCAGTGGCCCTAACCCACTTCCGTAGAAAACTCTACATAGTTGTCTGAAATCCTAGTAAATACTCAGACCAACAACCGCGCCACGTTCAAAGTCACAGTTTGAACTTCAGCAAGTCGTCTTCACCACGTCTACATGACTAAAGGTGTTGAGTTTCTGCCCTATGATTGGCTACAAACACGTAAACATGCATATCCAATAAAGTGGCCAGTGACTGTAAATATAAGTTCACCACCACTTTAATGCACTTATGGTATGAAGTTTAACTTAAGCCTGTGAGAAAATAGCAGCTATTTAATCACAACTTCATGACTTGATTAACTCAGATCACATGCAGGACCAAAAGAAAAGAAAGGGAAAAAAAAAAGAAAGAAATCTGGAGTTTTTCCATCAAATTGATAAAATCTATTTGATTTAATCACTTATTTTACTAAAATAAAATGTATAGAAATGGCTCTGCAGCTGCTTGATGGGGCCAGCGATGTTTAGAGAGGCAACTGTGGCTTAAGTGTGTCGCATATTTACAGCACGTGTATTTCTCCATCACCTTCCCCATCAAATGAGTTTCCTTCCACTAGCATGACATCATCACACCTGAAAAAGCAACAAGACTCCAGGTTTCGATCTCATTTCAAACCTTCTTAAATCATTCTGCCTAAACTCAAATCCAAGTCTTGTCAGTGCACACAGCTTTTCTCTAATGCTCTTTTAATTCCCTCTCCCAGATTAATGAGGGAAGCAGCGGCAGTGACCAAACACTCTGTTCGTCTTACTGAATACACTCTAGTGCCAATGGTTTAATCCATTCAGTCAGCTCTACATTGATCAGGAATGAAGAAAACAACTTCCATCTGAAGCTGTATACAACTGTGATGCTTTATATTGTTGCTAAACTTGCATATAGGCAAAGTGATTTCATAATGTTAGCACTGTGTCAGCTCTGACTCCATGAAAGAGGAATCGGGAGGGGAGTACGGGGGAGTAGCAAACTCATGCAGCAGGTAATGTCGCTAAATGGTTTGCTGGTTATTGAAGGGATGGCTGTGATTTTCAGCAGGGTTAAAGTGATGCTTCTCTCTGTTCAGAGTTTCAGCTGTTGCCATGGAATCCAGAGGAGACAAATGGGCTGCTCTCACTTTTATCTACAGTATGAGTTATGAGAAGGTTAGAAAATACATGTTAGGTAGCTTAAAGCATGCTGTAGGCTTGTCTTGATGTGAATAAACACCTTCTGCTGTTTTTCATTTAGCACTTGTTTCTAAACAACATGTATTTTATTACATTAGGATCATAAACAGCTAAAAGATCATTTTCTATCTAAGAGTCTTAAGGTAAGCTGTTAGCCAACCATCTAACTGTCAACGCAGCCCAATTACAAGGAGCTGAACATGCTAATTTTCTTTAGTCACATCTACTTGAAAGAAAAAGCCCCCTCATTTCTTCAACCGCTGCCCTGCACAATTCATCACTGCCAACTTGACTCATGAAAAAGACCCAGAAATACCTTTTCTAACCACCCTGACACATCAGCCCACCAACAAGCATCCCACCACCGCAACCAGCTGAGAGAAAACATCTGGAGGCTATTTTTCTCTCTGTGCGGCAGGATTTGATTGGTCAGATGTCACAAGCTCTGCAACTGGAGACGTGACATAACACCAGCTCTGGGCTCGCCATAAGTTGGCACGGGAAGCTGGCAGGCTTGCATGGGTGTCCGTGGAGAGGCAGCATTAGATTCGCACACTGACTACGTCAGCTGGTGCACGAACATTTCACATACATATTTAAAGGAGCTTTTTCCATTTAGAGCACAATTTATAAAAATAAAATGCAGTTTGGTATGGTGCCACCTACAGTAGGAGCTCCGTTAGACTTCATTTGACAGAGCAAACCACACACAAGTTAGTGTATTTAAATAAGTTGCTTTATATTTGTGTTTCGTATTGACATCAGAGGAAGGGTCAGTCTGCCATGGCAGAAAAGGGGAACACTGTAGTGATTGCTGTAGTACATCTGATTTACTGAGGCCAGTGTTTTCTTTGGAACATTGATTGCGATTTGCTCAGTGGTCTGCAAAATAACTGCAAAATATTTCAGAGATTGTGAGACACACATTTTGTGAGGACATTTGAAACACTGTTTGAGGATTCAAAAGAATCTTTTTCTGACTTTGCTGAGAATATTTGTGGTAAAATGTTTAAGTTCTAATGTCAAAATTAAATGAAAAATTATGTCATATATGGAGATAATTGTGTGTAATACATGGTTTGTAGACTGCAAACTAATTTGTGTAGTTGTGGGTACTTCCTTGTGTAACACATGGTTTTTAAACCCTGGAAACTATTTTGTGAGTTACTTTGCGTATTTACTAGGGATATTCAATATCCGATCAGCTGATACCGATGTATGCAGAGAACTGTGAAGTTGTATCTCTTATATTTTGAGATATACAGCTATATTCTGCTCTGAGAGCAAATATCCCAAAACAGCCTTAACTCAGCCAGAAGACTTCATTTTGGACATCTGGCTGCCAGATATCAACTAGCAGGTATTAGCCAACATGTGGCTAATTATAATGTTTCTGACAACCTGGTAACTTAACCAACAACTTAAATTTAGACATATTATAAGCAGCTTCAAAGGAAGTCAGTCTGTAGCAGCAGCAGCTGCACCGTAGTCACATGACTCTGAAAGGAATGCTGGGATATGAAGTTCTTCCAGGATAACAGGGACTTTTCTACATGCCAGACCAATGCTGATGGAACAAGATTTTGGGAGATTTTGTAATAGAAAAAGATCTTGCAAAAGTTAGGGGGCCGGTCACACGTGGCATGGTTGGAGTATATCACGGGTACAAACAGTGGGGGGGTAACATGCTTTACGTTAACTTCAGTGTGATCAAAGGCTGTGGCCCAGTGCCCAGACCAACCTCCAGAGGTGGTCTGCAATGGTCGCTTGGTTTGGAAAAGTTGCGTAATTCACCCACGTGATGAAGATGTAATAACGCCGCCTACATAGAAGCCCTGTCCCTGCTCGAAAATGCTAAGGAGAGGAGAAACAACATGGCCTCAAAGGCATGATAAGCAGCTCTTGTTGCAGTTTTTAGCTCATCAGCTTATACAAGCTCGCCATCAGGCAGTTGTTGGAAAACTCTAAAGGTATATTTCCAACTATGAAAGTGTGACCGGAGGCCGTTTGTACAAGACTTTTGACATCTGGTGAGTTAAAACGGGATAAAACCAACCATGTCAAGTGTCACCCCGCCCTTATTTAGTAAAAATATCAGTTAGAAAAACAATACTGATGTTTTCCAATATCTTATATCACATTTCCAATATCCCAATATCGCTAGACCGAAAATATCGGACATTCCTAGTATTTACACAGGAATGTTCAAATGCACACACAACAAATTATGGATAAAATAAACGTTTAAATTCTACACAATTTTTTTTAAATTACCTTGACACTCACAAATCAGATTTTTTCTACTTCAAAAAATGCTCTTATGCATACAAATAGTTAAATATGTTTGCAGAAATTAGATGTTAAGCACAAACTGTGTAGCCAGAATTTGATTTCTGGGCAGGCCTAAAAATGTTTAAATGGCCAATGATGAGATGAGAAGTCATGATGAATTCCTACCACATTTACTGTTAATCTAGATAGTATACAACCCTTAGAGTGTTAATTATTTTTCCAACTTCAATGGGTCTTATATACACAGTGCACAACTTATCATGCAGAACGGAACAGGGAAAAAAAAAAAAAAAATGGTAAATAATTCAAACAAATCTCCAGACACTTATGTCTCCCCAGCATAAAATTGTTCAAAATTACATGTACAACGCTTTCTCAGAGTGGGCCAATCAAAAAAGAGGGCTGGCCTAAGCACACCCTGGCTCTAATGTGGCTCCGCCCCTGGTACGCTGACAAAACTGAATTCCTGCACAGATCAGTGCATGAGGGATTATGAGACTCTTTTAAACCTTTTCCCACTTATTTCAAAGTAGGAAAAAAAAGTGCTCGATTATGGAAAAAATCCTTACCTCGATTATTTTGGTTAATATTGAAATCATGATTAGTCAAACGATTCTTTTGTTATTAACATGTTGCTTTTATTCAGCATTTCACTTTCTCTCAAAAGACACTTCAATGATAATTTGCCCAAAATGTTCAAATTCAAATTAGGCTACAAATCCGCACCTTACAGCTGTTTTGCAATGTATAAAACATTTGTTAATAAAATAAATATACTTTGAACATTGAATAAATGGGAAAAATGGGAAAAATATAAATGTTTCCAAAATAAACTATGTATCCAGCTGTTATCCAATTTCTCTATCTGAAGAATAAGATAAATATACTTATACTGTATACTGTACATTTAAAAAATATCCCAAAATAAACTTTAAGCTTTAGTGCAATGCTACAGCACTCCAAATCTAACATTTTTGTTATTGACACCCAACAAATCACCTGGGTGGTATTCACTGACATGAACTTTACACATTTTCTGAAAGTTATTCTGAAGTGAAAGAAAAATGGCAAACACGTTGTTTAAACTCGATTATATGAGTTTGGAGATCGTTTGACACGAAAAATTGAAATCACGATCGAATTTCAATAGATACAGCGGGGTGGGAGTATTGAACACGTCAACATTTCTCTCAGAAAATATATTTCTAGTAAAGCTATTGACGTGAAACTTTCACCAGATGTCGGCAACAACACAAATAATGCACACACACAAAGAAATCCTTACATTTATGTCCATAATGAAGTTGTCTGATACAGTGAAATGAGACAGGGGCAGGTCCATTTCTTCATGTGTTCATGAAGAAATGGAGGCAAAAAAAGATGTGGAAAGCCAAGAAAGCAGCTGGAGTCTCAGTATTTAGAAA
This sequence comes from Atherinomorus stipes, assembly GCA_023101725.1. Taxonomy (NCBI): domain Eukaryota; kingdom Metazoa; phylum Chordata; class Actinopteri; order Atheriniformes; family Atherinidae; genus Atherinomorus; species Atherinomorus stipes. The sequence goes on along the minus strand of JALJCO010002849.1, from coordinate 12,749 downwards.
GTAATCCTGTCCTCTATCAATGCAAAGTAATATCAGCTGGTTTAGTCCTGATTGATGCCTTTAAAAAGGTTTCTCATCACCAAGGTGTCAGACAAGAAGCATTGCATGATGGGTAAAAGCAAAGAGCTGTCTAAAGACCTACGCAACCTTATTATTGCAAACACTCTGAAGGCATTGGATCCAGGTGCATTTCTAAACTTCTGAAAGTTCCAGTGAGCACCGTTGGGACCACCATCCGGAAAAAGGAAAGAACACGGCATGATCATAAAGCGGCCACGGCCAGGTGCTCCTCACAAGATTCAGACTGAGGACTCAGAACAATAATCAGAAAGGTTCTCCAACAGCCCAGGACCACTCGTGGAGAGCTTCAGAAAGACCTGGAACCAGCAGCTACAGTTGTTTCAGAGAAAACAAGAAGTAATGCACTCAACCGCCATGGACTTCATGCACGCACACCACGCAAGACTCCATTTCTGAAGAAAAAGCATGTTGATGCTGGTTTGAAGTTTGCAACACAACATCTGAACAAACCCATGACATTCTGGAAAACATAGTCTGGTCAGATGAGACCAGAACTGAACTCTTCGGATGTCATAAGACACAACATGTTTGGAGGAGAAATGGCACCAAAAACACCATAGCAACATTGAAGTTTGGAGGTGGGAGCATCATGGTGGGGGCTGTTTTTCAGCATGTGGTACTGGCAGACTTCATATCATTGAAGGAAGAATGAATGGAGAAAAGTAGAGACATTCATCTGGTGAAAATTTCATGTCAATAGCTCTACTAGAAATATATTTTCTGAGAAACATGTTGACGTGTTCTATACTTTTTCCCCTCTGTAGATAGATACAGTAAATAAAATTAAATGAAATGAAAAACACTTTATTTGTCCCAGAAGGGAAATTTAATATGGTAATAAGCTTGTACTCTTTCTCATTTCTTTTTTGAACAACGTAACATATAAATTAAACAAACAATGAAAATAATTGAAATAGTAAAATAATAATAATAAAAATAATAAGCAATGAAGAGGATGACTGAGGATGATTCATGGACCTTTTTAACATTTGTTTTATGGTGCAAAAAATCAATTCCGTTTGATCAAGTCAAAATTACAAATAAATTGCAAGTCTAATGGGCTCGTGGATCCGTGATGAAAAATGAAATTGATCCACGTCTGATGACTCCCTCATGATTGAAAATTAACATGCTTGTAAAGTTTCAGTTCAATGAAAAACAACTGTTCGCCTCGTGAAACAGACGCTATGTCTTGGCATCAGGAAAAAAAGGGCTCAGTAGAGCGATGGTGGCACTGAAGAAGGAAGACATGGCAGAAAAGATGGTGTTTAAGGGAGGAAGGGAGCGCCATTGATGTGAAGGGAAGAGGGTGTTTTTGTTCAGCTTGGCAGGTTGAGGTTGAGCGATGCTGCAGGCTGACCAGCCCATATGTCACTGTTACTTCCTTGGGCCCAGCTGTGAGGAGCAGGAGAATGTGGTGGGACAGCATGTGTGTGTGTGTGTGGGTGGCACAAGAGTGTGTTTTTGTGTGTGCTTACAAGGAAAAGAAAAAAGAACAAGTTTGCAAGAAGAAATAGACTCTTTGATGTGGGAAAATTGTGCTATCTATTATTTCTTAACAGGGTTCTAATCAAATGTGCTGGCTGGCTCAGATACAAAACATTCAAGAACCTTCTACACACAAACACGAACAAAAGGTTGAACAGGCAGCGGTTCAAATGCAAAAATTAATTCGACCTTAGCGGGAACACATACACACCCTTTTGTAGAAGATGATCAAGCCAAAAGTGTGTCTGTATGTCCTTCAGACTATCAGCAGCGTCCTTTTACAGACAGATGTTCGTCCTCTTCACGACTGCAAGCACTGGCAGCGTTCATGAAAAAAATCCACAGTGGTCCAACTCACGGAAAAAATTAACCAAACAGGCACACTCACATTTCTTTCCAGTCTTAATGGTGATTTGTAAAATAGCCATAAACAAACATCATCTTTATGCATTTTTAATTTTTTAAATATTAAACCTTTTTTTATAGTTTATAGTAGAGCCCGACTGATATGGGGTTTTTGAGGCCGATTCCGATACTGATATTGGGGGCTTTAAAAAAAAAACAATATGCAATATATTGGCCGATATCGGCCGATATCCGATGTCAGCCGACATATATATATCTGCCAGGATATTAAAAAATGAACATGGACATACAGGATCTGTACTGTCCAGCTGTAGTCCAACTTAAATTCTTATAATGACCAAAATATGATTCAAAACTAGAATCAGAACACTGCAGAATTTGTGATGTTTTAGGTTTTGACACAAATTTGTTGCGTTTTCTGCCTTTTACTGGTGCTGCAGCCCAGGCTAATGTTCACACCGCAGATGTTGCATCTAACACCTGTTAAATCTTTGTGAAGTGGCTCCACACGTTACTCTTCTTCTCTGCCTGGGAACGAATATATAAACATTTAGTGTATTTCAGTAATTAGATTTCAATACTATAGATGACCATTTCCAACCGAAAACAACTGGCTGCAAACAGCTTACAGCGATAACACACAGGCGAATGGTAGGTGCTTTTTAACTGATATATTTTTAAAGACTTATTCACTAAAACACCTTAGAAATATAAATTTGTCATCTTTAAGCTTCACAAAGTTCCATCTTCCACTTAACACAAGGGACCAAACTATATTTAAGTAGCAATGTTGCAGCTTTTAAAACATCTAAATAGAATTACAAATAAATACATTAATTGGAGCCTTTTAATTAGTTCAATGAAAACTTAAACTTCTGAATTTATGAGCCCCAATAAAACCTGCATGGCATGAAGTGTAGGGGGACACAATATAATAATCTTATATTAGATAACAGGAGAACGTTTTTCTTGTTTGTGTCACAAAGAGGCAACTTACACAGCGTTTACTGCTGTATAACAGTCTAACATTAGCTAATAGTAGAGATGGAGTTAGCAGCTGCATCTTTGATTATTTCACAAAGAGGCAACTTGCACGGATGAAATGCTAATATGCTCGCTAAAACTAGCGCATTTAAAACGCACCTGCTCTCCTTAATGTGCTCTAACAGCGTGTTTCCACAAGGACGTTTGTTGTCACGGGGCACTAAAGTGTAGTTATATAGTTTTAGAAAGTCACAGCTTACTAGGGGTAAACTAAATTTCTGCTTCGCCAGCGTAGCGAGTGTGTGCTCCAGGGAGGGGGGTGCAGAGAAAGCACTGCTCTCTGTAAGGGGAGGGGGAAGAGGCAAGGAGCAGCACGAGCAGCTCTCAGGAAGGGAGGGGGGAGAGCAGAAGCACGCGGCGGAAGTTTAGTTTTGCCATTTAAAATTTTAGAATTTTCATATCGGCCACAATTTGGCTGATGCCGATTAATGAGCCAGACGCCAAAACCGGCCCGATATATCGGTCGGACTCTAGTTTATAGACCAGTTTCACAGATGTTTCTGGTTTACTCCTGCAGTCGATCAATTTCTGCTAAGCGCTTCTGGTCAAGTAAGATCTGCGCTCATTTACATTGAATGGTGATGTCTCTAAAATGGCAACATTCTTATTTATTTCTTAAAAAAATAACGTGTTTTATCACTTCCTCACCTGCCACTACATTCAACTGGGGAGGGGAATATTGATGAAAGGCCTTATTTTACAACTAGCAATATATTTTCCTACTTTGTTGAGTCCGTGGTGATAAACAAGGGAACGCTGTAGATAAACATAGTGAGGCAGTCGGCTGTGTGTTGATAACCGACACAAACACGGCAGTTAAATGTCCACGATGATGAATGTTCAACCAAGCCAGTGTCTGAATGATTCCTGTCAGAAGAATTGACTGGTGGTTACGGAGGATTTTTTTTTTTTTTATTTGGTTACAGAGCTATACAGGCTGCACCTGTATAGCTGGGCTCAGTCAGTCATGCAGCTGCGTGGCTGCTGTCCTATGGTAAGTTCGCTCATTTGACAACGTTTATATTTATTTGTTCTCACAAGCTGCTGCAGCCACGTACGGCACACTATGTCCCAGAACACGTTTTGGGATTAAAGGCACTATACCTGATTTTGCACATTTTCGAACCATGAGCGAGGTGAGCAGCGTAGTTTGAACAGTAAGCCCCGCCTCTAACTGTTTCTCCCAGTGAGAACAGCTCCTACTCTCCCTCCCACTCCACATGCATGACATAATGTGCACGTTTGATACTGACCTTTGCACAAAAACTCCCAGAGGAAACTCTCTTCGTCCAGTGAATTTCCTGTTTTGGTTGCAGTTAATGGCTGCAAATCAGCTAAATGACATTTTCTGTCACTTAATTCATAAACGGGTAGTTTTCCCGTAACTACAGTTATGTACACAGATGCACAATTATGATGTTATAGGCGACATTACAACATGACAACCTAATAAAGTATCTAACCGGCCACTTTGGGTGAAGGTGATGTAAAGCTCGGTATTGCCAGCAGCCGAGGACATAGAAAATGGTACTAAGAAGAAAGTTAGTGAAAAATACCTGTTTAATCGGATTACAGCACGTTTCCAGTCCACTTTCTGTCCGAGGCCGTCAAGCTGCTCTCTACCTTCAGTACAATCCCTGGAAATTTACCCGAACTTTATTCCTTCTTTGGTCTCTCCTGTGTTTCAGGTCTCTCTCCTCCTCAGTTTTGATGCTTTCAAGCTGTTTTTCTGTCTGAACAGTGACAGCCAGTGCAACTTTCCCTTCGTTAGATATGTGGTTCTGTTTACAAGTGCTGCGGTGCACGCGCTAGGGAGGGGCGCTCCTCGAAAGGAAACATTGTTAGTGGCTGTTTGTTAACCGGAACTTCTGTAGAATGAACTCCATTGGCAGAGAAAAAGCATCACAACAGCGCTAGAAACCCTAAACTAAAAGGCCTGGATTCGTGCATATGCACAATCAGCGAGTCATTTTTTTTCACGAAATTACCTCTTTTACCACATATCATACCGTGTAGAAAGCATTTTTCTTAGAGAGATTAGAATAAAATCAGGAACAGGGCCTTTAACAATATCCACTTTTCAATCATTGAGTTCGGGAGCTTTTCGTATGCGTTTTGTTCATTTGCGTGTCCTCAGTATAGCCGGAAGTCCTTAGCAGAAACTAGCAGACATGGCAGTTCCCATGGTTTTGGCCGTGAAACTTGTCTATAGTTGATTTGTATTAAGTCCCAATAAAACACACAGTCACTTCTGCAAGGGACAGCAGTTAAACTACCTTCATTGACTCATTTTCTATACTGGTTATCCAGTTCAGGGTCGTGGGGGTTGCTGGAGCCTATCCCAGCTACTGTATTATCAGTTGAGAGGTAGGGTAAACCCTGGACAGGTCACCAGTCTGTCGTAGGGCCAACACAGAGAGACAGACAACAGTTCACACTGAGTTTCATTCCTAGGGGCAATTTAGAGTAACCAATTAACCGAACATGCATGTCTTTGGACAGTGGGAGGAAGCCAGAGTACCCGGAGAGAACCCACGCATACACGGGAGAACATGCAAACCACAAAGGAAGGCCACTGTTGGAATTGTTTAAACCCAGCTCCCCAGCTGGGACTCAAACCAGCGACCTTCTTACAGTGAGGCTGCGATGCTAACCACCACACCACCCTGCAGACCAGTTTAACTACCTGTTTTTGAAAATGAAAAAAACCAGAGTACCTGGAGCGAACCGACACATACTCGAGGAGATCAGGCAAACTCCACACAGAAAGGCCTCAGTTCAAACCCCTCCCTAGCCGAGGCTCGAACCAGCGACCTTCTTGCTGTGAAGTGACACTAATTACTGTAGCTTACTAATTTCAAAGATATTAGTACGCTTTATTTGTGCCTTTAGTTAGTTTGTATAAAACATGTTGCAGACATCATGAAGGGGTCTATTTTGAGACAAACCAAGTTTGTTTTCAAGGACGCCCGCAAGGGGTGGCCATGGCCACCCTGAACAAAAAGCTGGCCACCCCTGCAAAAATGCTACTTTTTTTAAATATAAATTTTTATGTACTGTTAACACGGCACAGCATGCTTTCCTTATGTTTGAATTTCAAAATCTTTATAAGCTAATAAAAATAAAATAAATACAAATATTGCACTAGACCTACCATTTTCTGCCATTGCTCTTTCGCCGTGGTCCCCTGTAGGTCAATCATGCCTAATTAACTTGCCCTTTCTCATGCAAATTCACCCAGGAAGGTGCCACTCAGAACTGCTCCAATCAGTTTCTAATGCCCCTTTCACATCAGCACCTACTTAGCCCGGCTTTAGTTTGTTCACATTACAACTGAAGGCAGCTGAGACCGTCTTATGCTATGGTGTTCAGGGTGAGTGAGGTCGTCATAGTGAAGTTTTGAGAATTAATTTGTTTGCAACACAAATGATTTGTGACACACACACACTGAACTGCTTATTATAAGCAAAAAATAAATAAATTGTGGCCACTCTTGCAAAAAGTAAAAAAAAAAAAAAAAAAAAAAATATATATATATATTGTGTTGCTATATATATATACTGTGTGTGTGCGTGTGTATATATATATATATATATATATATATATATATATATATATATATATATTGCTTGTAATAAGCAAAAAAAGTTCTGCCAATGGAACAAGTGAAATTTTCTTATAAAATTTCTTGAAATAAGATGCATTTCTCTTAAAGCAAGTTCCCACAAGATTTGAGTTTTTGCAGCGTATTGGTGAAATTTAGGAAGTTTGCTGCAGAAAATGCCTTATATAGAGGCCCATTCATTCTGCCCCCTTCACTGCCATTATATGCACATGCGTGGATCTACGACTAATTTAAATGAGTGATGGAGGGAAATGTTAGTGAGTAACCCTTACTTACCCTGCTATTTTCTCTGGCCACCCCTAAAAATAAATCCTCTGCAAGCGCCCCTGAGTTTCCCATTGAATAGTCTTCCACGCCTAAATATAATGTAGTTTGGATGTTGTGATTGCTCTAACCAAAGCAGAGTTCAAAACAAACATACAAACACTACAACTAAATTTAGAACAAAACTAATCACAGAATTCAGTCTTTGCTTCCAGTAATGATTCCTTCACTCACTGCTTGCTTATAGGTTTATCAATCAAAGTTTATTTATGAAGCACATTCAATAACTTTCGTTGACCAAAGTGCTGATCAGGGAATGCATAAAAAATGTAAAAGATTTCAAAACTAAATTTTAACATTTGAAGTTAATAAAAAATACACCGAAGACATAAAGAACATGTCACTGTAGGCCTATGTCAAAAGCCAAAGCAAACAAAGAAGTTTTAATTTAAGGTTTAGGTATCTAAACCACCTTGTTAGGGTTCGGCACTAAACTGTAAATTTTCTGTTTTGGCATTACTTTATACCTGTGATTACGAAAGATTTATGAACAACATATAATGCTTTAAGGTCCAACACCTGATATGCTTAAAGGTGCCATGACATCAAATTTCACTTTTCTGGGGTTTTGGGTGTATAATATGATCTGTTGTGCACTGATGAGGCCACGTGAATGTCCAGAGTGAGAATCAAAGTTCCTGTTTATGGTCTGTCAGCTTTGTCTCTCTGCTCAGAAACAGTTGAATCAGACAGCAGGCTATCATTCTACGTAGTTCTATCATTCTACGTAATTTAATTGCTCCAATAAGAGCACACTATCAAGTAAACAGCGCCCCCCCCCCCCCCCCCCCCCCCTCTCTCTCTCCTAACGGTTTATGCACCGTCCGCTCCCCCCTCCCCTCCCTGTCTGATTCAGCTTCGTATGGAGCTAGTAGTAACTTCTGTGCAGTCAGGTCTGGATTTTCAAACAAATGGATTTAAAAGAAAACTTCTGCAGCAACACTGAGGGAGGCGACCACAACCTTGTCATTACCTGTAAGTTTATTTATTTTCTAAATGCTGTCTTGTCTGATAAACGTTGCTCACACTGTCTGAAGTGCCCATATTGCTAGCAGTTAGCCTTTAGCAAACTCCGACCGCAGCTTGACCTAGATTCTCCAAATAAGGTCATAGCCAAATAAGGTGTAGCCAATCAAAATGAAGTCAACGTGGTCTCCGGGTAAAGCTCCATATCATCACCGGACCTAACTGTATTACTGAGGAAGTGAGGTCTGGCGTTTCAAAACAATACTCCGCTGTAAAAAATGACGTTTTTTTCTTTGGAGTATTTACATATGCAGTAATGCCAACAACATAAACTAGTTTTTAACTGCTATGTCATCACTCCTTTAATCCTTTAATATTCTGAGATGTGAAGCTTTCAACAAGGCAGATGAAGAGTGGGATTACCTTCTTTAATACCTTGGTAAAACTTTGCCTTGGGAAAGTTGTCATTTCTTGGGTAAAGCTGCTTTATTCCTCCTTACAAGCTGTTATCAGGAAAAACAATATTCACTGGTGGTTTTCCACCTATCTACTAACTGTCTCTTACCCTTAACCATTTCTACCTTTTATCATTTGGTAATATCTTCAGATTCAAACTGTACTTAAATAAAAGAGATAATTCCCTGTTATTTTGGGTTTTCTTTGTGAAGAGTTCTTTTGTAAAAACAGTTAACCACCATTTAGAAAAAGCAGAGTTGACTGCTTTTCGTCACTGTCGGGTACAAACCTCCTTTCTCCATTTTACATCATTAAAACCTGTGATTTGGTGAAAATATTCAAAAAGTAAATGAAGAGTTTATTTGCTGAAGCAGTTAACTCCGTATTTTCTAAATGGTGGTTAGCTGTTTTTGCAAATGAACTATTCTTATAGTCTACATTAAAGAACTATTTGTTATCTTTTCATTTATTTTGAGACCCTCATCACACAGAAATTTGAGGATCAAATGCACATATATCTCAGCTATAACATGACACCTTTAAGTCTTGTTAGTTTTAGAGGCAACGTTTGTGAAAACCTGCATCATTTAAAGCCCAACTGCATTTTCTTCTTAATTTTTCTACTTCTTTGCAAACAAAACAAGCAACTGTCAGAACCTCTTTGGGGATTTGGAGGCCATTTAACTGCTTTGGTTTATAATCACCCCACATATACACCCACTTGGTACTAATCCTGTTTTGCCCTCTTCCCAAGTGGATGGCATTCATTCCTCATGGTCAACTCAAGCTATTACAACTTTTAAAGATATTTTTGCATGCTTTCAACAGTTTAAGTTTCTCTCTCAGGGTCTACTGGGTTTAATAGCTCATAGGTCCACTTTTTCTTCATTGGACATTTACTTGACCTATTTTTTCAAGACCTTGTGTTGTTGTTGTGAAACCAAAGTTGCCAAATCGTTTGCTCTGTCTGTCCGTTTACACCTTTTGGATAAAGATTTTTAAAACGGTATCAAAGATAGCATGAAAAATGCTTGAGCCAGACACCTTGAGTTCACAGTTTGAGGTTTTCCCATTATTTTTTATCCCTCCCTTCACCCAAGGAGGTGGTCCTGGCTCTTGTGATCCATGTGGCTCGATGACTAGAGATGACTAGAAAATCAACAAAGCTAGCCTCCTGCAGTAGATAAGAGCATATTTTACTTTGTAAGACTTGTGAATATCTGACTTTCACAGGAGGATCTGCTGACAGATTTGGGGATTTGTGGGCCTTTTTCTTTAAATGTGTAATGATGAGTTTTCCTTTTATTCTTAACTGAAAGGGGGAAATACTTTTTTGCTATTGAAGGTTTTTCCTGTGTTTTTTTTTTATTTCTCATGCAAAACTCAACTTAGATTTTTCTGATTTATCTAATTATAAGTTCATCTTAGTGCTTTCTGTCTAATGTGTGTTCTTTTTTTTTTAATCTATCTGGATTATCGTGGCTATTTTTTCTACTTTTATTTTTTTTACAATTTTATGTTAAATAATTCTGTTAATTTTTTTCTTTTAGTTGGATAACTTATTATATTTGGGGGTTTATTTGATTCCTGGCTTTTTTGTGTCCCTGATGAATTTTAAGAAAAAAATATCAATGTATATATATGGTTTAACAAGCAGCGTTTGTTAAACCATACAAAAATTCTCATCCGTCTAAAAATTCACATTCATTAAAGGATAAGTTTTCTTTTTTTCAAACTGGACCTTATTTCTAAGACTGCATACGTCCATTTACTCACCGGTAAAGTTTCTGCATTACTTTGAGTCCTTCGGAAGATACTGTATTATGAGTCGCCCTTCTGTGAACGTCAAGTATCATGCCGGAAACGGGGCAGTCACTATATAAGACATTATCTGCAGCAAAACTCCTTTATTTAATCAATGCTTTAAGTAGAATGAGTTTTTGTTGTCTGGATAGCGAGCTCTTCTCAGCTGTACTACTGAAGCGCACATCGGGAACACGCAAGCCTCAAAGTGTGTAGTAGTACACCCTGATGACGGAAAGCTAAATCCGAACTCACGGGATAATAGCATTTGTTTGTTCGTTCATTCCACTTAAAGTATTGGTGAAAATCAATGAGTTTTGCTGCAGATATTGTCTTATATAGTGACTGCCCTGTATCTCCCATTTTACTGAATGAACACAGTGGGGTGACTCAGCGCAATTTCTTCCGAAGGACTCAAAGCGATGCAAAAACTTTACTGGTTAGCAAATGCACGTATATACTAAGGTCCAGGTTGAAAAAGAAGAAACTTATCCTTTAAAGGATTTTTTCAACATTTTTCAGCAGTTAAATGTGTCCATTTTACTGTTTTCCCTCAGGTTTTAGATATGCAATGCTTTATCTTTCTACTAAAAAATGATAAATATTGTGCAGTTTTTTGTATAAATTCCTTAAAATACAATAGAAAAAGTGATTTCTCATCATATCTGACAAAACTGTCTAATCCTTTTTTTTTTTTTTTAAGAAATATGTCTGTCCCTTAATATTGTAGACATTACCACCACGTTAAACGTTTTTAGATCAATACAGTTTATTTGAAATCTGGTTCTTTAACTGCCAGTGTCAGTGCTGCCACTCACGCACATGCTGGACAGAAGGAAGACAGATATTTTACATGCTGGTACAGCAAGTTTTTTTTTCTAATTTATACTGACGCAAGTTGCATGATATTTTTTATGTGTCATTATCAAACAGTTGTAGTCTAAGGATATTTAAAGATTTTTATAGTAAAAACTTCAGATTCATATAAAAACATTGTACAGCTCTATCAACTAAAAGATTATTTATGCTAACTCTACCATTTTAGCACAGGAAAGCAAAAACTGTAAAATGTCATTACCACCACATGTCATTACCATCACGCTTGTGGTAGCGTTTCAATGGAGTATCTGACTAAAAGAATCATTTTTTAAATAAAATATTATATTAATGTACAGTTGTGTGAAAGTGTTTGCCCTCTTCCTGATTTCTTATTTTTTGCATGTTTGTCCCACGTATGTTTCAGATCATCAAACAAATTTAAGTAACTAGACAAACATAACACAAGTAAACATAGAATGCAGTTTTGAAATGAAGATTTTTATTAATTAGGACATACACCAAACCTACATGGCCCTGTGTGAGAAAGTGATTGCCTAACAATTAATAACCAATAAACTGTGGTTTATCACATCTTTGGAAAGCTGAACCCAGTTTCTCTAGCCACACCCAGGCCTGATTACTGCCACACCTGTTCTCAATCAAGAAATCACTTAAATAGGACCTGCCTGACAAAGTAAGTAGACCAGATTCCTCAAAGCGAGACATCATGCTGCAATCCAAAGAAATTCAGGAACAAATGAGAAACAAAGTAATTGAGATCTATCAGTCTGGAAAAGGTTCCAAAGCCATTTCTAAAGATTTGGGACTCCAGAGAACCACAGTGAGAACCATTATCCACAAATGGTGAAAACATGGAACAGTGGTGAACCTTCCCAGGAGGGGGCCGGCCGACCAAAATTACCCCAAGAGCACAGCAACGACTCATCCAAGAGGTCACAAAAGACCCCAGAACAACATCCAAGAACTGCAGGCCTCACTTGCCTCAATTATGGTCAGTGTTCATGACTCCACCATCAGAAAGAGACTGGGGGGCAAAAATGGCTGCATGGCAGAGTTCCAAGACCAAAACCACTGCTGAGTCAAAAGAACATAAAGGCTCGTCTCCAGTTTAGCCAGAAAGCATCTTTATGATCCCCAAGACTTTTGGGAAAATACTCTGTGGACTGACGAGACAAAAGCTGAACTTTTTGGAAGGTGTAGATCCCATTAAATCTGGTGCAAAAGTAACTCGTATCGCCATGTTTTTGCGTTCAGGAGAAGCGTGACAACGGGAAAACACAGAAACTCACCGGACACACGGGAATTTTCAGCTCAGTTCGAGGTAATGCCTTTGAAAAGTCACCGCGCTGCAATGGGAAGAAACCAGTGTCTCACTGATGCTGCGTTCACGTGCAGTTGGACGCTACGGCCGTTGGTAACAAACCAGATGTCATTTTAATCAATGAAGCTGAGGCGAAAGACTGTAAAACATGGGTCAGGGAAAACAATACGACATCGCCATGACAACAAATCAGATGTGGACTGATGTCACTGTAACTGACGGACCACGTCTTTACATAGAGGCCGGTGATAACTCTACATGCATCAGCTGTCGTCGGTCTGTCTGGTGTCACGCGAATGCAGCATGAAAAAAGTACAGGGAGCTGCTCCCGATTACACAGTGTCCCTTTAAGAAACACAAAATGAAGATTTTGGAGTGGCCTAGTCAAAGTCCACACCTAAATCCCATTGAGATGCTGGTGGCATGGCCTTAAAA
>JALJCO010002848.1:0-10209 GCA_023101725.1 Atherinomorus stipes | reverse complement strand
GTGCAGACCCACGGCGATAAAAAACAGAAAACTGGCTCTCAGTTTTATTAATCTGCTCCATCAATGTTTCCTCCTCTCCACGGCACACATGCTCGCAGTACATCATCTGCGCTCAGTTCTCTCAATGCGCTCGCTCAACTTAATGCAGTGTTACACTTGTGCCACAATTCCAACCAATCACAAGCCTTGGATAAAGTCACCTGATTGGCTGCTTCATTAGAGCTCCCGGACTAACCGGCAACACTGTAAAAAGTAAGATCTGTAAAAATAGTAAACACTTCCACAGCCGACCCGGACACAGGTCTGACTTTCTGTGATGCTCTGCTCGCAGACGAGACTTTTTCTTTTGTTCTTTTGCTGAGTTTGGATTTCAGCTGGAATATGTCCTGCTGAAGCTGGAATCAGGACCTGCCTGATTGTGCAGATTATTTTGGCATCATTTACTTGTTTTAAATCAGGAAGTGAACTGAGCTGAAGGAGGATCTAAAGGTCAAAGGTGATGTTTTGGTCCAATAAAGAGGTGTCTCATATACTAGGTCTTCCAGGTTTTATCAGCCTATAACTACTCTTTTTTGTATATGTTTTACTTGATGTCCTTTTATTTCATCATAGTTCTTCGTTTCTTTAGGTATAACATTGTATAATACTTTAGGTATTTTGTTTTTGTAAATGTTCCAGAATAAATTTTGTTTCTCATCCTGATGAGACATTGAGAACAAGGGAATTAGTGGACTTCTTGTGGATGCTTACATATATGTATCTCCTGTTACTTACAGTATGAATCATGTATTACTCCATAGAGTGATGGTGACTGACTAACTGACATAAGTGTTTTCACTTTGGGAGAATCTTCCACTAGTGTCATCCTACAGGTTGGAGGTGGAACATGGAGACTGAATGCTGGTTAAGGTCTTCAGAAGAAAACACACCCACACAGAGGTGGGAGGGGCCGTGTCCAGCGCTGCTTGCCTCTCAGCTGTGCAGATTGCTGGGGGGTCGACGTGGATTCCTCCTCACACACGGCTGCAGGCTACCGGTGGCTCTCACACCTCCCAGTAGTGACCAGCCCGGGGGGATTGTACTAATAGAGGATTCCGTCCGGGAGTCACAGAAGACTTTGGCATCAAACAAAGACCTAAATTGCTCTGTGAGGTGCTGGGAGACAGTGTTGTTTTCGTTAACGATGACGATGACGAAATCATTTCGTTGACGCCCCTTTTTTTCATGACGATGACGACACGATGACAAGCTAAACGTGTCTCTATGATGACCAAAACATGACGGGACGTGTGTAAATTTTCGTTGACGAGACGAGACTGGACGAAAATGTGAATCTCTGGTCTGTCAGACGTTCATAATGCAGGAAATGTCTACCTATTCTGCATTAATCTGTCTGTCAAAAGTTAAAAAGTAGTTGCATCCTTACTCGCATCCGCCCGAACCGAGACCCGCGAACCGCGGCTCTTCCTGTCAAACCTGAGCCGCACGTCGCACATTAATATCTTAAATTCACAGCAGTCTCTGTCATTTTGCCACGTAGGGGCTTTATCTATGTGATTCAGAGATTCCAGCATAAAAGATCATCATCCCTGGTTGTAACAGTGTTCGCTGTTCCCATTACCAGCAGCGCCTCTGTCTCTGCCTGATCTGGAAACGATCCCAACGTTAGATGTTTAAAAAGCGTCTTGTCCAACGAAAAAGAAACGTATTCTCACCGCCACCCGCCCGAACTACATACATATCCGCCCACACCTTAACCATGATATTAACCTTTGTCATTTCTATCTGCTAAACAGCGTTTTTGCGGGTTACCGTCGGGTATCTGAACTGCTGAGGGACTCTGGTGAACACCTGCGGTCAGACGCGCAGCTGCTTGGCTGCGCCGTTCAAACGGTGGGAAGTTCGTCTCTTTTCAGAGAGCCGGTCTTTTTGATTCGGTTCCCAAAGAGTCGGCTCTTTTGAGTCGGTTCCTAAAGAGCCGGCTCTTTTGAGTCGGTTCCTAAAGAGCCGGCTGTTTCGACTCCCAAATGGTTTGTAATTTAAGATATTTGCAGCCCTATATTTTACCTTAATTTTGCAATAAATTGATGGTTTGTGTGTCAAAAACTTTTTTGCATTCAGTATTTTTATGAGCAGCTTTAAAATTTATTCTATCTTCAAACTTTTTGTTTATTTGACAGGGACAGTACATATAAATGAACATATAGCAAAATGTTGGAATATCATTAGTAAGCTAATTAGCATCAGCAGTCCCCTTGGCAGGTAAAGAAAAGATACACAATATAATAAAACAACAAAATTGAACTTTCAGGTGCCACATGATTATAATACAAGACAATGCAATGCACTCCCCTCACCATTAACTGCTGTCTTCACTTGCAATGGAACATAGTCTTTCTTTCTGTTTTCATATACAAACCTATATGCTCAAATGTAACCGGCAGCATGGTCTCACTAGTGGCCAGTTATTCTTTTCTTTTTTTTAAAAATATGGCCTACCTGACAAAAACTAGACTAAAACCTTTTTGATTTTCGTCGACTAAAACTAGACTAAAACTATCAGATACAGAATTGACTAAAATATGACTAAAACTAATAAGCATTTTCGTCAGAAAGACTAAGACTAAAACTCAGATAGCTGCCAAAAACAACACTGCTGGGAGAAAGACTGGTAACCTGGTACCCAGTACAACATCATGGTACCACGCTCAGAGAGTGACGTCGTGGCTCCGCCTCCAGACAGAGACTGGCACCAGGAACCTGGATCATCTCCACAGTGTGAGTGGTGCATAGTTTATATTATTCTGGCTACGCTTTCTTTTACCCTTTTAAACATTACAGAAGATTGTTTACATGTTACTTACACGGCTGAACAGCCGAGAAAAACAGAAGGATGAATGTTACAAAGTTAAAAGTTGATGAAGTAGAGGAGGAAACTGTAGCTGATTTATTTCACATAATTTAGATGAGATGCTTCACACAAACCATTTTTTCTAGTTCGTGTCATCATCTCAAATTCATCTCAGTCACATGACACCACCAACCCTGCGTATGAATCCTTCATTTGTGAATTATCTCTGATTTGTTGTAAAAGGCCGTGAACTGCATTGTGGGAAACCTGTTCCCTTACATTTGCATTTTGCATGGTCATGACCAAAACTTAGAAATTTGTGTGAATCAAACTTAAAATTATTCACACATTCACTTTGCACTCATATTTCTTAGTAATAACCTCCAACTTATTTATTTTAATACGTTTTGATCAAATGGTTTAAGTAAATCTAAAATCCGGGTTAAGAGTGCACACTTGTTCACAGTTCATATGGTGACTTTACAAAATGATATAACAGTATCAACATATGTATATGACTGACACACCGGGTCATTGATCTTCTTTTCCTACATTATTTTTGTTTTTTTTTTTTTTTATAACAGAATTTTATTGGGTTTTTAAACAGAGATACAAGGTACACAATCTACCTTTACATTACCATATCAATAATACCTAAATAATGAACAAAGAAAGGAATAAAACAAAACGAAACACAGAAACAACAACAACAGCAAAAAAAAAAACAAAAAAAACACAAAAACATCCATCCATTCTCAGATCAGTCTTCCAAACGATTCCTGCCCCCCACCCTAACAGTGCACACAGGTTCCCGCTGCGCCGCTCTACACATCTACATTGCCACTGTGGCTGCAGTCATATCAGTCCCACATAATGATAAATGATGATACATCAATTCTTAAACTTAGGGACAGGTTTTTCCTTTTCAAGTGAAAACACAGAGACATGTTTTTTTCTTTGTCTTTCAAATGAAATGCCCATAGATCTAAGGTTGGCATGGCCATTGTATAGAGTATTGACCCTTCATTATTAACTCAGTCAAGTCCACTGGAAGGTACTTGAGCAGTGGAGACCACATTTCAGAAAAGAACCTCTCATTACCCTTCACAACTGCACTGATTCTTTCATGGGGAAGGACCCTGAATATTTCCCTGTACCATAATGTAACAGTTGGTGGTTTATCCTTGATCCAGTTAATTAAGATGCACTTTCGGGCTAATAACAACAGTTTGTCACATAGCTTAAAATTCTGACGTGTCAGGGTCACTTCCTTTGATGGGAGGCCAAGAATGAAAAGACCTGGGTCTTTCTTAATCTTTGTCTTAAAGATGCTGTTCAGTTCTTGAGAAATTGTACCCCAAAATCTTCTAATCAGCTTGCATTGCCAAAAGTTATGATAATAGGTTCCAGTCTCCCTTTGACATTTATTACATAAAGGTGATATCTGACG
Organism: Atherinomorus stipes; assembly: GCA_023101725.1. Lineage (NCBI taxonomy): Eukaryota > Metazoa > Chordata > Actinopteri > Atheriniformes > Atherinidae > Atherinomorus > Atherinomorus stipes. Next base: position 5,908 of record JALJCO010002848.1, on the reverse strand, counting down.
GTCCATCTTGTGAAGCATATAAGGGGTTATATGTATGCGATGTAGTATTTTATATTGTGTCTCTCTAAGTCTATTACAGGTGAAGGAGGACCTAACAACTTTGATGGCTTCTTACCAGTCATCCTCAATATATTCAGTCTCAAGATCCGTCTCCCATTTCTGTGTAAAAGTTGTTACATCACCTGGACTGAGAGAGTATAGTAATGCATAAAAGGAAGAAATGAAATTAGCAATGCGTCTTCTGGTAATAAGGAATCTCTCTACATCACTGTACTTGACTTGGTCACAAGGGGGTAAATTCTTAGATCTAATGAAGTGGCTAACCTGTAGGAAACCATAATGGTGTTCTTTGGGGATATTGAATTGTGACTGCAGCTGTTGGAAGGTCATTAGTGTCCTATCACTACATTATTTTTGTATAGTGTCTCTTTGAATTTCCACTTAAAGTGGATGATATTTTGAATGTTGTTTAGGTTTGTGCTCTGTTATGCTGCTGATTTATGATTTATGTTCAGTGTTGTATAGTAACTAAGTAAAAATACTTAGTTACTTTACTTAAGTAGTATTTTTTCACATTTGTACTTTACTGTACTATTTCTATTTCTGATGACTTTTACTTTTACTTTTACCTTTACCTGCCTCAGCAGCAGGTGAACGGCTGGTCTGGTCTTCAGTCCAAGAACCAGACTGATTCTCATCATTTTGAGAAACAACTTCTTTGAGGTTGAACAAAAAGTTTTTCATGGTTCAGTAACGACTGGATGGACAGTTCATGAGCTGTCACACTGCAGTCACGTTAAAGTTCAACCAATCAAGTTTTTTGTTTGCTCGCATCACCTCCAAGCACCAAGAGTTTATTAGGAATGATTTTATGTTGAATGCACGTGGGTATGAATGTTGGTAGGCATGCATGCAGGTCTGTAAGGATGTTTGTGTGTATTTTTCTATATGGTTGGTTTATGTAAGGAGGTATGAAGCTCCTTTACACTTTGCAAATTAAAACTTAAAAACTAAACAGAAATAAGGAAAATGTTAAACTCAAATTTCTGATTGCATTTTAATAACTGTACTGTTTACTTTTGATACTTAAGTACAGTAAATACTAGCTACTTTTTTTACTTTTACTCAAGTGATATTCTAGCAGACGACTTTCACTTTTACTTGAGTCATTTTCCAGTAAGGTACTTTTACTTTTACTCAAGTATGGCTTTTGGGTACTTTATACAACACTGTTTATGTGTCACACCTCATACCAACATGGGGGGAACACCGGGTTATTATTGGTCACAACACATTGTTGATCATCATCGTGAACGTGACAACCTACAGTATCAGACAGCAGTACAGGTGGCACACAAGTTTAACGGTATAATGTCCACACGTTCTCTAGACACCAGGCCAGCAGCCTTCATGAGTGCTCTCAGACTGCAGGCAGTTGTACCAGCTGCTTATGATGTCAACAACGCACCATGTGATGGGAGCAAACCCAGCTCTTTCATCTAGAGGGTACATGCCACAGTGTATACCTCCATGTTCCTTCTGAGGAAGGTTCCAGCTGTCCCACAGGACCTCATTCACTGAGGTCCTCTGACAAAGAACAATAATACATGTTTTCTGTTAGAATAATTCTATATTATCAATGATAAGTGTGTGACATGCATGATCTGCTTCAGTGTGACATGCTCTCAGTGGAAAATTACTGCTATGGAGAAGTACTACTATCTTCTGCTACTGTATCTGTCAACCCGTTTCCATACAAGGAGTTGTTTTGTCTAACATGACCTGTGTGAATAAAAAGCTGCAAGGCTCAGAAAAACCTCGGAGATGGTATGAGACTGTCTCCCCTTGCAAGTTAAAACTCTAACTTGGTGTTGACTCTTTCTTGTCTCTCTCATTCCTTTTGGGTTGATAAAGAATTAACCTAACACCTAACAACATGGAGCTGAAGCTCCACCAACTCTCCAGTCTTCTGTCTGTCAGCACTTTGGTTTAGACAAAGAGGGAGCTGAATAAAAGTCGACATAACGAAATCAGTGTGCCGACATTACAGAACCGCGGTTGCAGGGTTTCCCATCAGCTTCACAGCGATGGGTGGGAGGGGGAGGAGGGGGGGGGGATAAAATGAATATGAGTAAGCCGCTGTGTTGATAACCTAAAGAAACTACAAATTATCTCTTCTGGATGATGCATTCATAAACTGTGTAACAGTAACTTCCAGCTGCAGCTTTCCAGTGTTAATAAATAATAAAATAATCAGCAGCAGCTGTTCTGTTCAGTCATGTCGCATTTCCAAACTGATAACAAAAAAGAAAAAACACAGGAAAGAAAAACGTAAAGGATCGTATAAGACCTGAAAAAACCGTTTCGTTCCATGAAGTCGTGCTAAATATTAAAGTTCAGATCTTAGATGACGTGCTGACATAATTAAACGTGATTAACGGCGGTATCAGCTGTGCGCGTTCCCGCGACGTGCTCGTTCTCAGCACATCAGCAGGTGAAGAGGAGGAGAGTGTCTCCATCTTCATCTTCTCGGTCGAGTTTAAACTGATATGTGTGTCTGAGTTTCAGCTGGTTGACGTGTTTGCAGACGCACGCGCTGTCTGAGGCGCCGTGCGCGCTCATCCCGTGAACGTGGACGTGCGCGTGTCTGTGGGTGGTCGCATCACAGAAACTCAGATATCAGCGACATGCTGTCATATAAATCTGATGACTAACATCAGCTTAGTTTTTAATCCAAGAGCTCAACATAAACCTGTTCTAGAGGAAACGAGACCTGAAACCAGTTTGTAGCTGGATAGAAAACCAGATCAGGATGATGAACCTGATTTTATAGGCAGTGCTGGATAGAAAACCAGATCAGGATGATGAACCTGACTTTATAGGCAGTGCTGGATAGAAAACCAGATCAGGATGATGAACCTGATTTTATAGGCAGTGCTGGATAGAAAACCAGATCAGGATGATGAACCTGACTTTATAGGCAGTGCTGGGTCTGGAAGGGGGGCGCCCTGCCTATGTAATGATGAATGAAACACTGGGTCGGGTATGTAGTATGAACTCCACCACTTTTTGTGGTTCCTTCACTGCTTTTACCTGTTATTACTGTGGTTTAAATGCCCCTCACCCATCTTGATTAAATTGAAAATTCTCTCCGATTGAGGCTGATCATATCAGCTGCCATTAGAGCTGTAACAGTACACAAAAATCACGGTTTGGTATGTACTTCGATAACAGGTCACAGTTCAATTTTTCCTCGTTACAGTAATGGAGAACAAAAATTCACAAATATTAACTGTCTTGTGGTTTATCAACAAGTTCACTAAACTTTAACATCACAGCTGAGTTCATACTACATACCTGACACAGTGTTTCCTATCGTTTTATAGGCATGTCGCTGCCCTACCAGACCCAGCACCGCTTACAAGTCAGGTTCATTATCCTGATCTGGTTTCTATCCAGCACCAGCTCACAAACTGGTTTCCATGTAAACACAATAGGTTCATGTTGGGAACTGTACTGTTTGATTTTTTTTCCTTTCTTTTTTTGCAGACTGTTTTGTTCAGGAGTGCCTATCCAGATTAAAGGAAAGGCTACATTATGCACTCAACAACTACCCTCTTGATCTAGATTATCTTGAGTATATAGTCACCCAAGAGAGGACCTTTCTTCTGGCACTAGAGAATGTGGAATTACCCAGTGATGTCTGTGATGCTATTGAAGACCTCAACAGCCTGTTAGAACAGCAAAAGGCTCCTCCATCTTTTCCTGCTGTAGTGAGGATGATTGGACCTTATGGACGTTTTCGGCTTCAGATCACAGAAGATCATCTACACAGTCTACTTAAGATAGGTCTTTCTGTCAGGTGCATAGCAGACATTCTCGGGGTCTCAAGACGCACATTGTACAGGAGAATGCAAGAGTGCAACATGTCTGTTAGAAGTCTGTACTCTAACATCACTGACGATGCTTTGGATGGGAGAGTCCGAGCCATTAAATCCAGATTACCTCATGCTGGATACCAGATTGTCAAGGGTTGTCTTCAAGCAGAGGGACACCGCGTACAGTGGATGAGAGTGCAGGCCTCAATGCACAGAGCTGATACAGAAGGAATCCTGTCAAGATTGACTACCATGGGGTGTGTGGTTCGGCAAAAGTACTCAGTCCAAGGCCCGCATTTTCTGCAGCACATTGACACCAACCACAAACTCATCAGGTCTGGCTTTGTCTTATAGATAACTTAAACTGTGATCACAAGAATTCCTGTTGTTGTTGTAATAACCCCCCCCCAAATCAGGTACAACATGGTAATATTTGGCGGAATAGATGGCTTCTCTCGTAAGGTAAGAAACCCAAAAGTTGCTTACAGCTCATGTCAGCTTTTGAGTATTTTAATTTTCCCCTATTAATTTATCTAGCTGTGCCTTGTAAAATAATATCTACAGGTGAAAGGCAAACTTCGATAACTTTTCATGCTAGATATTGTTTGACTAAAGTAAAAAAATATTTTATAATGTATACGTCATATTATCTGGCTTGTATGATGTAATTTTGCTATTTTCTAACAAAAACATCATCCTATTAAAAAAAGAGGTGCCCTCTGACTGCTCATATGTGTGTGTGTTGGTATGTATATATAATATGTGTGTGTACTGTATGTATATATTTATAGTTTTGCTTGAAAATTTACTACCTTCTCATTAAAGAAAAGGCAAACATTTTTAAAAAGGAATGATAGATTTTAAAAAATGTACTGGATTAATTTGTGAAAATAATATTAATTTTTAGTTGTGGTATTAAAAAGAAAACAAGCTAACAAAACTGTTACAGACATTTGAGCACCGTCCTCATGAGCAGTGGACCAACAACAGGCACAAAATATGATTGAAATTTACAGGAAACACGATTGCAGTGTTTGACTGAAGTTTTTGATCAACAACATTTTAGGTCATGTTCATGCATTTGCTGTTGTTTTTTTTTGTTTGTTTGTTTTTAATATTTCTTCTGAACCACAATTCAAAACTAGTGTCATGATTTACATAAAAAAAACCTAAATACTCCTGTCAGTTCTTGCTTCAGTGGAAGCTGTTTTTTTCCCTGTACTAATGTTTGGGGGGGGGGGTGTGTACATTTCTCAAGCACAACTGTATGTATGTGTATAACGTGTATTTTTGTGTGTGTTTATGTATATCGGGGCTGAAACAATTAATCAAATTAATCAATTAGAAAAAATCATCAAATATTTTAGTAATCAATGCTTCGTTTAACTTTTAAAATCCTGCTTCACACATTGCTTCCGGTCTGTATGAACCATTTCCGGACACTCCCTACCAGTAGGTGGCAGTAATGCACCTACGTGTCAACCGCAGTCAATTTGGACTCATTATTACTCCGTTGCATCTTCACATTTTTAAAAACAAAGAAAGGGCTTGTTCGATTAATCTGTCGATTGCAGGGGTAGATTAATTGACTCTTAAAATAATCGCTAGCTGCAGCTCTAGTGTATATGAATGAATGAAAATAAAATTAAATTAAATGAAAAATACTTTATTCATCCCCGAAGGGAAATTCAGTATTGTAAAAGCTCACTTTTTTTTTTTTTTTAAATAAACAAAAAAGTCAGTCAGTCTTGTTCTTCAGGGTGATGCTGCTGGCAGGAATGAATTTCTGTATCTCTCCGTCCTACAGCGAACTTGACGCAGCCTCCCACTGAACACACTCTGTTGATTCTTCACCGTGTTGTGGAGAGGATGGGAAGTGTCCTCCATCATCTTCATCAGCTTGTGCTGCATTCTTTTTTGAACGATCAGCTCCAGCGGCTCCAGAGTTCTCCCCAGCACAGAACCAGCTTTCTTGATCAGCTTGTTCAGTTTCTTCAAGTCTCTGATTCTGATGCTGCTGCCCCAGCAGA